>CM065378.1:7102500-7122500 GCA_033060915.1 Euryodendron excelsum | reverse complement strand
TCCCCTCTTTAATCATTGATATATAATAAACAGGAGAGAAAGGTGGACTGTATATTTTTCCTTAAGATCATTTTTGGGATTTTGAGGATGCCCTGATTACAAACCTTGTCAATGGATTATTTCCAAACATCAGTTAAATTTGGCTTCTGTTTCTGGATCTTTCATCGTAACTTGTCTTGCCATATGTTATTTTTCTGTTGGGGGCAGTTCCTACTTAACATATTGTCTTAGTTGTTATCAATGTATATACAGGCAGTTTGTTGACATGTTAAATACCGGCTGCTGTTCTAGTGGGCTTTTTACCTTCTTTTGTTTTGATCCTAATTGCTAGTGTATTTGTTGTGAGCATATTGTTGGCAAGAAATGCTTATTTCATGAGCTTTTTCCATTTTGGGGAGATGCCAAGAAGTGAATGGCATGTCAACCATAGACCCTGTGGATATGAAATGACCTCTTGGGAGACTCAGTGTTTCGAATTGGGTGCTTGTATTGGTGGTTTTGGCTACAGGTATGCAAATGTTACTTCAAACGACTATTAGTAGAAGGCACTGGAGAGAGGATCATCGAAGGGATAACTCAACACGCGTATAGGATATGTGAGGAGATGAGTGGAGTGAGAGAGATGCCATGCATATATGTATGGGCCTCAAGCTGAGGAGATTAGTGAAGTGGGAGTGGTATGTCATATATGTAGATTTGAACCTTTACATACAATGTGTTTTAAAACTGTGCAGGCTAAAAACTGAAAGTAGACAATATTATGTCACGTGGACTCGTAGCAGGGCCAAACAGTGCTCATCTTCCTATGGGAATATGTTATCCCTATCAAGAAGATAACTCAAAAGGAGGTGGATGAAGAATTGTGCTATAGATGGGATGAAAAATACGCTAGAAGACAATTGTGTTTAATAGAAGTGGAGGAAGGAGATCAGGAACAAGAGAGTATAACTGAGGAAAGAGAACAAGATAAGGAATTACAGAAACAGGAAGACGACGAGTGGCAAATTTCTTTACGTGCTCTCACAGGGTCAATCTCCAGAACAATGAGGGCAAAGGGCAAGACTAAGAATATAGGCTATGTTTGGTACAAGAGAATGAAATTAGAATGAGAATGGAATGAAATATTCATTCTTATTTTCTTGTTTAGTAAAATCAATAAACAATCCTAGAATAGAATGAAATGAAATTTGTGTATGATATGAAAATTCAATATTATGTCTATACAAAATATTAGTAATATATATTATTTAATTATTAAATATTATTAAACATTTGTAACGATGGTGGTGGCGGCAACGGCGGCTGTGGTTGGTGACAGGATGGTGGTGGTGGTTGGTGGCAGTGACGGCAGTGGTGGTGAGGCGGCGGTGGTGGCCAATGATGGGTGGTGGTGGTGGGACGGTGACGGCAGTGTTGGTGGATGGTGGGTGATTGTGGCTAACGGTGGACGGTGATTGTAGTTAGTGGTGACAGTAATTGTGAGAATTTTTAACTTTTTAAATTTTTTTAAATTTTAAATTTGTAAATTTTTTTTATTTTTAAAAATTTTTAAAATCAATAAAATAATTGCCAAACATGTTTTATATTTTTTAAAAGAAATTTGACAACAAAAATCTTATTAAATTTTATTTTATGCTGTTTTATGTGATAATAGAATGACCATTCTTACTTTTCAAATAGAGAATGATCATTGCAATAAAATGTGAGAATAATCATTCTATAAGAATAGTTATTCCAGTTTTAAATAGTAATATCAAATAAAAAAATAAAAATAAAAGTAAGAATGACTATTTCACTGTATTCTATTCTCTTGTACCAATAGGGTAATCACCATTCTTATTGACATAAAGAACCAAGGCCTACCCACTCATGAAAAATGAATTCCTAGCGCTGGTAATGGTAGGGAACAAATGGAGACATTATTATATCTTATCAAGGCAGCTCAAAGTCAAAATAGACCATCTAAGTTTGAAATTCTTATTAGAGGTGGACTACGAGAATGCAACATAAATGACTTGCTAAGCTTATAAATTTTGATTATGAGATTTAATAGATACAAGGGTGGCAGAAAAAAAGAAAAGAAAAGAGAGGTACGTATCTGATGCCTTAACTCGAAAGGATGCTGAAGAAAGTGAATTGCCAAGCTTGTAGTATTGTCTGCAATGGTTTGCACTTGCGTATAAGACTTAATGGGAGAATGATCCACAACTCGAGACCTTAGTTGAAGATTTCAAAGTAGACCCCTTAAAGCACCCTGGATACATGTGGAACCAAATGTAATACTACAAAGGTAGATGGTGGGACAATCTTACAGCTCAAGAATATCATTGCACTATATGACATGAAAACAACAATCTCAAACTCTGTGATATATTGTGACATATGCTGTTAGATCATATGTTGCTTGGGTAAATTCGTGGACAAACAGTTTCTTTGTATTTTATAATTTTTTCATATAGCTATATTTAAATATTTGGGAGAGTTGTAAGTTATAAGAAGTTAAGGCTAGTATGTGAGCTAAAGTGTTATCATTTATGCATATGCTAAAAAGTGCATGGGTATACTTCACAGAAGATTTGAAGCAAGTCAATGGAATTTACTGGACTCTCGCTGAACCTTGCCTCAAGACACAAAGAAGGTCTCTATTTAGTGAAGTTCGCTTCACTTTCATTAGATCTCGCCACAAGATATAAAGAAGGTCGCAAAATGCATGAGAATTTTTGGCAACCCAAGAAAGTTGATTTTGGCTATGGTTTTGACTATTATAGAAGTACATAAACCCTAGAAGGCCAAAAGATAAGCTTTTACAACTCTAATACCTCTGAGAGATTGATTAAATTAGTTCTTTATATTTAGGGAGTTTCTATGAGAGTGGAGTTGAAAAAATTATTGTAAAGGTTTTTACATACCTAAAAGAGACTCTCTACTAAATTTTTAACAAGTCAACCTTCTTCCTTGATTAGTTGATGTTTTGAAAGAATTCAAGACGATGGTGGATTTGAGTTCAGCTCTTGGAGGATTCCAAAAGTGTCAAGGAGCTAGACACTCAATCAAGTATTGAAGAATAGTATCAAGGGATAGGTACGTGATTATGGGATTCGATTAATACAAGAAGAGCACACCTGCAAGCATGTGGATTCAGCACCCGTGGATTGAGAGTATCTAGGGTTGGGTTGTAAATTGACTCTTTTGTATTCATTCTTAATAGTGCTTAGTTAATTGGATTAGGTCCTATGATTTTTTACCCATCTAGGGTTTTCCATGCTAAAATATCGTGTTTCAATTGTATGCTTGATTTACTTTACTTATCTTGACATGCATTATAGATGCACTTGGATATAGTCACAACTATCATAATATTAAGCTAATAGTTATCTTTTAGCAAAGCCATAGGCCATATAAGTTTTTTTAATTGGTATCAGAGCGGAACACTCAAAAACTATTTTTGATTAAAAATTTGTTTTTCCATAGTGAGATCCTTTGTTATCTGGATTTATGAATTTATTTAAAGGTGTTTTGACTATTAGTTCACCATCTCTTAGTAAAGAGCCTATTTATTGTGATGCTTATAATCCATTGTCGCGCCTCGGTTTTTGGGGGGTCCAAGGTCCTTTCGGCTCAGAAACCCTAAAGCACGAAACTCTGTCACTAGAACTCGTCCCCCTAGAAGGACAAGTGCGACTAGGTTTGAAAATTAATTTGACTAAGGGTTTTTTAGAAAAATAGGAGTCGTCACCTAACTTGATAAAGGTGAGTTAGGGTACCTAAAACTAAGCGTTAATCCAAAGATTAAACTTAAATTTTTTGAAAAAGGTTTTTGAAAACTCCCTCAAGAGAGGGTTTTTAAGAAAATAGGTTGTTTGGCAACCTTTTAAAATGTTTAAGCCCCTTTTTGAAAATAACTCCATTTTGGTCTTTCGAAAACAAAAATCTAAAGTTCGAGGGTTGGTTACGTGTAGGGAAGATATCCTAAGATCATCACCCTACCCCGCCCTTTCGGTACCTACATGTCTAATCACCCTTTGTTCACTCACTAGAATAACCAGTTACCAGTGTCCACTTAATATCCACTTTAAAAAAACGAGATTTAGTCATCACTTTTCGGATAGATGATGCATGATGCAAGTTTTTGGAAAAAGTTTGAAAATAATGGATGTTTTGAAAGAGTTTGGAATAGAAACTTTGAATTGATTGAAATTTTTGAAAAAGGGATTGGAGTTGAAATAAAAGTTATGACTGCACCATTTTAGGTTGCCTACGTATCTCATTTGGCGAGAATCAGGTCATTCGTAGTTCGGGCAAAAGCCCGATAAAAAATAGGCATATTAGGGCCTTTGGAAGGTTTGAAGATACTTTGGGTCTTTAGAGAAGTTTAAGACACTTTAAGGTCTTTGGAAAAGTTTAAGACATTTTGAGGTCTTTGGAAATTGAAGACCCTTTGTGGTCTTGGAGGTTTTGACTTGAAATTGAATGGTAGAGTGTTTCTTGAAAATGTTTTTGGATTAACTTGAGGGAGTTTTTGAAAAATGCTTTGTCATGTCTCAAGAGAATTTGAAAGTGTTTTTGAAGTCTTGTTTTGAAAACCTTGGAGGCAAGTTTTGATGAATTAATTTTTTAAAGTGGTTTTTGGAAATGGCTAAGGGTTTGGAATCCTAATATGGACAACCTTGATCTTGATTTGTCACTTGTCCTTGGAATCCCTAACCATGAGAGGGCTAGGGACACCTTGGGTTTGTGACCTTTTGAAAATGTTTTGAAAATGCTTTGAAGATGGAGTGTAGGGACATTAGAAGAGTTTATGGAGTTGGTTTTTTGAAATCATGGGGGTAGGAGGTTTTGGAGGAATAGGTTACGAGGATAATTTGAAAGTTTGAATGATCATTTAAAAAAAAAAAAGGGTTCAAGAGTTGGAACCTTGAAGTGTATTAACCTAGGTTAGGTTAGCCTAGGGTTAGGGGGAACCTAAGGTTAACTAACTTAGGTTAGGTGGACCTAAGGTTAAGAAGACTAACTTAAGTTAGCCTAAGGTGAGTGAACTAGGGTCAAGTTAGCCTAAGGTGAGTGAACTAGGGTCAAGTTAATCTAGGGTTGGATAACTAGGGTCAAGTTAACCTTGGGTTGGTCAACTAAGGTCAAGTCAACCTAGGGTTTGGCAATTAGGGTCAAGTTAACCTAGAGTTAGGTAACTAAGGTCAAGTTAACCTAGGATATGGTAACTAGGGTCAAGTTAACTTAGGGTTGGATTGAAAGATGATTTTGAAGTGTGGTTTGGTGCATTTTTGGAAAGAGTTTTGGAAAACAAAACATGTTATGCAATGGACTTTAGTAGGCCATCTCTTTGAAGATCATTTTCATGAAAATTTTGACTCTAGTCAAGAGTATGGTTTGTATGGGTGGTGCTTGGAGACCATTCTAAGGAAAGTTTCCTCATGGCCATTATAACCACTATCTTGACAAGAGTATAAAGGGTCAAAAATCAATATAATGATGGTAATTTTTGAAAAATCATTTTTGATGCAAAGATGGAGAGAATGCATTTTTTGAAAATCATCTTTTGAGAAGGATTTGAAAACATTTTTTAAGGGGAACATTCCATCAAGAGAGGGTTCATATGGTCAACAAAAGGGTGACCACTTAAGAGAGGGTTCCATGGGGCCATTCCAATCACTAAACTTGAGAGAATAGGAATCATAAAAATCAAAGAGTTTGAACATTATTCTTAGGCAAGCATAAAGAGAAAAGGGAACCATTCTAATAATTTAGGGCTCCTATGGCCAATATAAAGGGAGACCACTCAAGAGAGGGTTTCATGGGGCCATTTTAACCACTAAATTTGAGAGAATGGAAACCTTGAAAATTAGAGAGTTTGAAAGCAACTTTTGTGCAAGTTGTAATGCAATGATGCAAAAATGTGAATTATGGATGTAGTGAGGGATTTTTCAAGGCATGACTCCTAAGATCTCATCCTAAACTTCAAGGGGCCAACTCTTGGAATGATTTTGAAAGAAACGTAGAACTTGGAAATGGTATAAAATTAAAAGCAATGTAAGCATTGTGGAGCATGATAATAAGCATAAAATAAAGCCAAGCACACAAGACATGATCAAGATAGTAATATGCAAGGGGTCATGATTCACATACAAGGCTTTTAGGCTACACCACATAAACAAGGGGCTCCTAGACCATACCATCTTAAAGTAGGCTAGTGAGAAGTCCCCCTACACAGTGGCTCTCACTTGCTTTCCTCTAGGCATGATCTAAGAGCCCTCTTGGCTCAAGCATGCAAGAAAAGGGGGTTGAAGACGGGGATTAAAATAAAAAATAACCTAAGTAGGCTAGGAGGGAGAAGAGAATAGTAGGGGAGAGCACAAATATAAACGGGATACCACTTTTTACCTTCAACACACTTATAGTCTTCAATGGATGTCTTGATAGAAGCTTGAGTGACTTCAAGAAGGCTTGAGAGGCTAGAGTGGAGTGTATAAGTGTGTATGAGGCCTTGTATGTGGAGTGTATAGGCTTAGGAGGGGTAGAATCTGGCCTAAGTGTTGGAGGGGAGGGATATATATAGAGATTCGAGTTTCTAGAGTGATTTCAGCAGAACTTCGTATCAATTTTTGGACCTGGAATATGCAAGGGAAGAGGCCTCTATTTATAGGCAATCTGGAACAGGCCTTGCGCATGTAGGACATGCGCAGGTACTGTTCCATTGCCAGAATAACACGTGGCACCCTGTGTACTGGTTAAATCTCGACCGTTGATAGGAAGTCGGTCGATCTGATCAAAATTTGAGCGCATGTAGCATACGTTCCATCACCGGAAAAGTTAGTCCAAACTTTACCCGATAATTGAGTCAAGCGGGAGGGTTTCGGGAGAATCGGTCGCACTGGGAATGTTCTCCTAGTGCTTCCAATGAACTTTCATGTTTTTGAAAAGTTTGAATTATGTTTGGAGGTGAGTGATATTGTTTTGGGAAGTGTGCCAAAAAGGTCACTTTTGTGGAGCATCTGTGATACGGTCCAGGGGTGTTTGAAAGTGGCTGTTTTCGTTTCGTGTGATCGAGACCTTCGAGAAGCAATCTATTCGATCGAACCGTACCGATGGAAAGTACTCTGGAAATACTTTCAAGAATTCCCAAATTTACGCATTTCTCAAGTCATTTGACGGTACATTTTGATTAGGGAATCAAAGAAAAAATCAACCTTGGTGGAGCGTCTGCGAGACGCTCCAGGAGTTGCTGAAAGTTACAGTTTTTGCACCGTACGATGGAGGGATTCGGGAAGCGATCTATTTGATCGAACCGTATCAATGGAAAGATCTATGGACGAGCTTTCAAGAATTTCCTGATTTACACATTTCTCAAGTCAGTTGACGGCGCGTTATCACTAGGGAATCGGGGGAAAAGACAATTTAGGCGGAGCGCCTGCGAAACGTTCTAGGAAACTTTTATCGCATCGTGTGAGCTTGGTGTCGTAGGGTGCTCTTTGGGTTAAATAAGGGCATGTGGTGAAACCTTCTACTCGAGACCCTAAGGCCGATGCTGTTTCAGGGCATTTTTGGGCTTCTAGGGGCAAAACGGTCATTTTGATCGGAATTGGCTAAAAATGGTCAAGAATGGTCTGGTATATTGTGTTAAGCATGTAGGGCTGTTCAGGGATGGTTTTGAGAGAGTCTTTTGCCGTTCAGCGGGGTTTGTGCCATGTTGAGACGTTCAAGGGTAAAGTGGTCATTTTAACCAGAGTGAGCCGGAATAGGACCGGATTTGGGCCAAATGGCGTGCGGGGGACGCCTGATGGTTTAACAACACTTTGGAAGGATGGACTTATCGTTTTGAGAGATTTAAACTTTCTTAAAACGTGCCTGGAGGCCCAAGGGGCAGGTTTGGTCATTTTTCACCGAGTCGGGCTAGTAGGCGCCGGTGTTGACCTAGGTGTTGGTTTCTAAGACAGCCCGGTCTCGGAAAACTACCTGTGCGATGTTGGTTCCTAAGAACGCCTGGTCTTAGAGAACTACCTGTAAGGGTGGTGTTGGTTCCTGAGAACGCCTTGTCTTAGAAAGCTACCTAGAAGGGTGGTGTTGGTCTCCAAGAGCGTCTGGTCCCGGAGAACTACCGAATGACGGACATTCTACATTGGCGGGTTAGCAGGCGCCAGAAGTGAACCGTCTGGAATTTTTGATGAAGTGTTGGTCCTCGAGATCGCCCGATCCCGGGAAGCTACCTAGATGGCGTTGGTTTTTAGGACCGCCCGGTCCGGAAAACTGCCTGGAATAATGGTGCTTATGGCTCCAACGGGTCCTTGTGGGCCTGAGAAGCGACCAGTTGACTGGATTGGAGATTAAAAGGCTCGTCTTGAGCCTGCCTATGTTCTGATGTTGGAACCCAATTCCGGTTGGGCCGAAAATTGCCGAGCAGGCGAAAATGGGATGCTTACATCCATCTACGCACTAAAATGTCCACACATCTTTTTCTACATCTATGGCACATAACTAAAATCTAATAGTTGTGTTAATCATAGCGAGACCATTGAGTCAAATCCTGATGACTCAATGAGTGATGAAAATAATGATGATGAGATTGTAGATCTTGAACAAGCCTATGACCAACTGTACCAAAAGAGTTACAAATTGGGTAAAATCAAAATTAAATTGGCTATAAAGGTGAGGATTTTAGAAAAAGATAAGAATGTACTGAAACAAGAACTTGTTAAAGCTCAAACCCTTATAAGTCAGTTGAGTACTCAGAGGGTGACTCTAAGTGATTAGGTCAATATTCTTGAGAAAGAGAGTTATAATAAAGATGAGTCTAGGAAAATTCTTGAGGACAAGGTCAAAAAGTTTGAAACTGAATTTTCTAATGCCTATCTGTCTTTTAAGAAATTTGATGCAATTTCATAGAAGATTGATGAAATTTGGAATACACAAAGGATCTTTTATGACATGACTGAAATTGGATACACAAAGAAGGCAATTACATCTTCTAACTGGCAAGTAAGCCTAATTCTTTGAAGGCTTAAGATAAGTATTCCATACCATGTGAGGCTAAACATGTTAAGGTTATTCCCTCATGTCACCATTATGGAACTAAATGACATATTAGGCCTCATTATCCTATTTTCAAGGCCAATGTTGTGACTTCCAAGAACAACACCACCACACATGCACGTGATATGCCTAATGTTGAGACCAAACCTACTAGGTTTGTTTTTACTTGTCATCAATGTAGTGTTAAAAGTCATATCCGTCCTCATTGCCCTAGTTTGGAGACTAAATATGTGCCTTCTAAGTTCACTACTTCTCATATAAAGCCCAAACATTCTAAGGTTATTCAATCTTCAAAATTTAATCATGTTTGTCATCATTGTGGTGTGTTTGGTCACATTAGATCTTATTATCGCAAATGAAATAGGATTCCTAGGTCTCACACTAGTCATCAACCTAGGAATCATTGTAAGAGGTTAGAAAATCATATTAGAGTCTTTACTGAGCATGTCAATAGATTTATTTCAAAGCCATGGCAAGTTTTCAAAACTCATGGTCAAAGAAGAAACCACAATGCTAAGGCAAGACCTAGGGCTACACCCAAACCTCATAAGTTCATTGATAAACTTAAGATGAAAACTATTTGGGTAAGAAAATTTGATTTGAACTCTTCGAGAACCTAAGAAATTTCTAGGGGCAAGCCTTGTTGAGTAAAGATTATTTGTGATATGGACTAAGATGTGCATCATGTTTATTTTTACCCTAGTGCCATGATCCTTTTTGTTGTTTTTATTTCAATTAAAAAAAAAAAAGGATTTCGTTTTGTCTTGATTAGTTTGCTAAATCAATTATTCAAATATTTTCTCATGAGTTGACTAATGTGAAGGCATGTTTGAGATCGAATCCTATATGTTTCATTGCTTACATTCAATGAGACAATACTTTTAGTAATATTTTATCATATTGGTGATTCATGTTCATGTGAAGCATACTTCTTAAGACCTCCTAGAATATGAAATCCACTTCTATAATCTTTTCATTGTTTATGCTATTGTTGAAACTCTATGGAGTAACTTATACCTTGATTGACAATGTTTATATTGATTCAAACTCTTGTTAGTCTTATACCTTCAATGGAAAGGGCTACCTATGAGTATGAGTGCAACTACCATTATTTTATAAAAATTACAATGTTGCTTTTGACAAAAGAAAAAAGCTACCTACTCATATATGTGAAAGCTACCATTGTTGTGTGACTAAAAGTTATATTGGAGAGATAGGGTTGGACTTGTATTGCAAATGTTAAGAGGGACTCATTTTCCTAGGGTTGGACTTGTATTGCAAATGTTAAAGGGGACTCATTTTTCTGAGTATAGGATGAAATGGGTTTGACTTCTAAGTTGCGAGTTTCTTCAAGTGTTTCATCAGGTATGTCATTCAAGATCACGCCTAGGGTCTTTATTCTCATTGGTCTCTGTAAAGTTCACGTAAATACCATTACATTATTATTGATATGCTTTTGATCACTTTATGACCTATTGTTCTCATTCTTATGTGATCTTACGCATGTTTGATATTGATCTTGTCACGCCAATGATATTTTGATATTCATGAGCTTATACTTGACCATTTATGATTGGCCTTTCTGATTTGAGATCCACATGTTTTGAAAATTGATAACTATTTGCCTTTGTTATTGTTTTGATTATCCTATATAAAGAAAGACTTGATTACATTTTTGTTATGTTTAGGATAATTCTTTATTTTCTTTTGTGCATGAATGATATTCTTCTGTCTAGTTTACCTCTCTTTAGTCTTTGAGTTGCATGCTGCCTTAATAATTCTTTCTCAATTCTAAACAAAAAGAAAGAGAGAAAATATATGTACTTACAGGTTATTAAGAGGGAGCCATACTACTTGTGATATATGTTTTCATTAATTTATCAATCACATGCATTTCACAAGTTACCATGTTCATATTACTTGTGATATGTGTTTTTATTGATTTATACATTGCATTCGTTTCATTTATGTGTTTGAGTTTTTGTGTAGAGGTAGAAATCAAGTACTAGTCACTTGATTCCAATGATATAGGTTTGAATTGTCATTTTAGATATGTCTTTGTAACCCTTATTTAGTGTGTTTTGTCATAAAATTGTTAAAAGGAGAAATTGTTAGATCATATGTTAGTTGATTAAATTTCGTAGACAAACAGTTTCTTTGTATTTTACAATTCTTCAATGTAACCATAGTTAAATATTTAGGAGAGTTGTAAGTCTCAAGAAACTAAGGCTAGTATGTAAGCTGAAATATTTATCATCCAAGCATATGCTAAGAAGTGCATGTCTCACACGCTATCCCAATTAGACATCATTAATGTCACATTAGGTGAAGCGTGATCGCATAAGTTACCGCACCTACGAACGACACCATAATCCACACTCAAAAATAGAACACAACAGAATAAATACTATTGTTTTATATAACTACGGACCAACCATGCATAAATATAAAATACATCAGAGTAAACTATCATATAACCTTACATACATCATTTCAAATCCAAGTACATAACAAACCTACAAAATCAAGCTAACATAAAGTAAAATACAAATATAATTCAAATCCCAACATCATATACGAATATAACGAGAAACTAAAAGTAATAAGAGTTTTCCCAAGCCCCAAGACATGACACCCTGACACTGACATGAATGTCACCGCGGCTAAGACCAAGACTATAGTGAACTAAACCGTCATCTCCACGTTACCTGTCAAAACAGTCTGTGTAAGTATGAGTTAATTATCAATGTGCTCATAATAGATAATCAAACTCATAAAAAATAATATATATATAATCACAGAATCAGCTATCAATAGATAATCCACTAATCAATGATATATAATCATCAACATAACACCAAAATCAACGATATGTAATCATCCTCTCATCACCACCAGCAATGTAATATGCTTCATGAAATACAATATCTCTTGTGATGCAATGCATGAAACATCGCAAATGTGGGCGCAATTTAAATAACATTGGCTCAAAATATCGATGACTTGTTATTAAAAATACCCTACATCGACACCCTTTTAGATGGACCCCACATCAGCTAATATTTAGGCTAGTCTCACATTAGCTTTACCTTTCTCTGTGTAATACATAGCATACAGAATGAATGGTATGTAATATCACCTTATATTTATATATTTACCAATATTATCTCCCATATGTAATCACTAATATCACCAATGTAAGTAATAAACAAGCAATTCAGTATGAATAAGATTATCCAAACTCTCCACCTATACACTTACAAGCAACAACACTATCTATTCAATATGATTAAGACTATCTTATATTTCCACAATCAATACCAACATAAACATTAACATTAACATTAACAATAACACTACAATCAATACCAATGTAGATAATAAGGTATCCAATTCAATATGAATGAGATTATCTTAAATTCCTACCTGTCACTGTACACACACCTGATGACGTTACTCTTTAGTTGATGTTGAAGGCTCTTGACCTCTTTTAGCTCCTATCACCACAACTATGTTAGTTTTGGAACAACATTATATAATTTATTAATAAATATTGAACATAAACTATAATTCATAAATAATACTCCAATACCAAATATACAACTTGAACATAATAATTTGAAAATAGGTTTAAAGACCTTCAATTTCATAGGTCATGTGTTGAAAACACCTTGTGGACAAAAAAGTTATGTCCCAAGGAAAAAGGATTCAAATCTTGAAAAATAATGGTGCCGATAGAAATTTTGGGTCAATTTTAAATCTCAATATCTCACAATCTATAAGGAATTAGAGTACAAAATATTTATGGGCAGAAAGTTCTATGAGTTTACTTTTCAACACATCAAACAGTGCGCCATTTCGAGTTTTCTAAAGTGAGATATGCCAATTTTACCAAAGTACGTTAAAGTTGTGGTTGAGACGCACGTTAGAGCGCCCCTCCTCCAGAAGAGTGCGCTATCGGGCTCACTCTGGCACATTCTGGCACCCTTTGGTAACCCCCTTCTGGCTCCCCGAGCTCATCTAGTTTGACCTAAATGACACCAAAACTTGGTTTTAAGACTCCTATGCAATCGCCAACCCATTTCTAAGTCCTCTAAGCCTAAAATGATATTTGTAAAGTCTCCAACAAGACTTTGAGCTCTAAGACATGCACAAAATGAAGGATTCAAGGCTTTCACTTGGAAATCATATACAATCTCCCTCCCCTCATCAAACTTTTACTTTCAAGGCATGAAAGGGTATGCTAGCATGCAATAATCAATACAAACAATATAAGACCAATAAGAATATGATGATCTTACCTTAGATCTTGAAAATAAGATATAAACAACCCATCCTAGGTTCCTCTTTTTCTTCTTCTCTTCTCTCTCTCTCTCTCTCTCTCTCTCTCTCTCTCTCTCTCTCTCTCTCTCTCTCTCTCTTTCTCTCTTTACTATTTCTCTCTTTCTATCTGAATAATGGCAACCAACATTTATTGACTTCCTATTTTCTTTTTCTTCTTTTATCTCCTGTGACGCTAGGCCACCCACACTCCACTAGCTTTTCTTTTTCTTTTTCTTTGTCTCCCTATTAGCCTGGTCTTCATCTTGTCTTGTCTCTTTTTCTCTCCACCGAAATGAGAATTAGGCTGCCCCATCTTTCTCTCTATTTGCAAGACAACACTCCACATACACACTCATGCACATATTACCAATAACTCACCAATTAACCCACCAACCAACTCACCACTAACTCACTAATTAATTCATCACTTGCCACATGCCACACACATATGCACCCATATAATTTACATACCTCTTAACCATGCAATAAATGTAATTTGTTACTTATAAAATTATGAGATTAGGTTCTCACAACATGGGTGTACTTTACAGAAGATTTGAAGCAAGTTAATTAAGTTTGTTGGACTCTTGCTGGACCTCGCCTCAAGATACAAAGAAAGTCTCTATTCAGTGAAGTTCATTGGTCCTTATCTCAAGATATAGAAAAAGGTCGCAAAACACATGAGAATTTTTAGTAACACAAGAAAGTTAATTTTGGCAATGGTTTTAACCATTATAAAAGTTCATAAACCTTAGTTTTCTTCCACTATAAATATGAGGTTATAGGAAGGCCAAAAGATAAGCTTTTACAAGTCTAATACCTCTAAGAGATTGATTGAATTAGTTCTTTATATTTAGAGGGTTTCTATTAGAGCGAAGTTGTGATTACACCATAAAAGTATAATTATAAGACTTTAATTCGCACCTTGTTAGACTTAGATTAGTGTTAATTGTTTTATTTTAGTTATATATATGTTTGATTATATTTTGTGTGTGTTTTGTAGGTTATACGAGCTAATAAAAGCAAATAAAAGCAAAAAATGATCAAAGCGAGTTCAAAACGAATAAACCGATGATGAGAAGTCCAAACTGTCTCGATATTATGGCTATAACCTTTTACTCTGATATCCAATTAAGGTTGTTTTTGCGTCATTGAAAAAAAGACTTCAAGAGCTACAACTTTTTCTCTAATGTGTATCGGCTGAATCGATCTTTAAGGTTGTCAAAATCAAGCTGCAAGGTTGTTGGCTGTTCGAATAGTGAATAGTGTCATCCGAACATTACTGCTACAGTGTGTCCGGACGGTGAATTAGGGTTTTAAACCTAGTTTTGTGCAAGTTTTTGGATAACAAGGGTTTATTAGGTTAGTTTTAGGTAGAGGGGCGGCGGGAGCAGCTCTTCCATGGGATTTTTTTCTTTTTTTCTTCTTCATGTTTTGCTTAGATTTAGCTTTATAAGAATAGTATAGAGTTAGAACTTGTAATTTTTCTTCATTGTCTTGCACTTTCCTTTATTTTCCTTGCAACCAAACACTTTTGTTGTTCAAGTAAATTTTAGATTAAAATCTCTACATACTTTCTTTACATTTTTACATACTTCTATGATGGATTCAAGTAGTTAGCGTCTTAAATTGGGTTCAAATATGAAGGTTACTTAAGAAATCCAAGAGTTTCAATAGAATTATCTCATGAGTTTATTGCTTTATTTTCTTAGATTTCTAATTCTTAGTAATTGCATGTGGATGTTTTAAAAGACTTAGATTATTGACTAAGTTTGGGTATCTTAATCACCCAAATCGATAGTATTAATCTATAACTTTTTACTAGATAATTAATCCATGATTGCTAGGAACTCATTCACATTAATTGATTATTAGATGCCTTAGAACACCTAGGTTATTGACTATATTTGGCTAATTCAATACTCAATCTCCCAAATTGGTATTAACCCTAGTTAAATCGATGGTATTAACTTTTGATTCCCCCATTGACCATGAATCTAATTTTAATTGCTTGAGAATTATTGGTTTTCAAAGTTAAATCCTTCAAATCAAATACTCTTGATTGTTGTGTTTGATTTGAGTAATAAACCTCTTGAAAGTCTTGGATGAATTGGGTAATTGGATCAATTGAGCTCAATTCTTTTTTAATTGCTTTAAATTTAATTCCAATTTGCTTTAATTTAATTGCCTAGTTGTTAATAACTTTTATTTTCATTGCAATAGTTTAATAATTTAAAACACTCATCAAAACCCAAAAGATTTTCGGTCTCTTTTATTTTCTATTTTATTCACATAATTTCTATTCAGTCCAAGTTAGTTTAGTGGGAGTTTAACGTCAATAGCCTATATTGGTCTTGGTCTTTGAGAAAATACGATTTCGTACTTCGTAGATAAAACTACAACCGTCAACTGTGCACTTGCAGATAAATAGAGCACTTTTGAGGTCGAACCAAGTTTTTGGCGCAGTTACCGAGGACCAAAGACACGAAGCGAGCATTAATAAGCTTTGTGTTGAAGAGCAATTGGTAGATTGGATCTCCATCAATCTAGCATGATAGAAGAATCTTCGGCTTAGGCCATTGGTAGCTTCGTTTCATTTTTTGTGTGATACCATGGCATATTTTGTTTCTTTCTTTTTCTCTTTATTTTAGGTTTATTTTGTTTGATTTGTATAGATTTTGTTTTGTTTTAATAATTTGATTGGAGGATTGTTATTGGAGAATTAGAGATTGTATATAATTGCAAATTAGTGGTATAAATCTTATGGAGATTGGAGATTTGATTGAAATTGCTTAAATTAGTAAAATTTATTATGCAAAGATTGGAGGTTTGAATGGCAAATTATTAAGCATTATTGTGTATAATGTGTTGAAGTGTGGTGTGCTACATTTGCTTGTGCATTGCATCTATCTTACATTATATATTTCATTATGTTTGGTGGCTTATTTTCATACTCATCACCATCTCACCATGTTTTCATAGACACTAGGGCATATTATTCTCAATGGATTGAGAATGGTGGTAATGGAAGTATTCATGAGAATTGTGGTATGAAAACACCTCTCTGTAGGTCTCTTAAAGATTACATTCAAGCTAATGAGCTTAGAGCACAAGAGTCATCCAATATGTCTTTTAAAGAGTGACTTAGAGCTAATGGTAAAAGGAAGCCTCCTCGACGACCGCCCAATCTTGGGTGGTGTAATCAATCCAACCTTAGGATGGGTTATGAGAATACATATTCACATCATTATCTAGACTCACCTCAATCTTACCAAGAGCCCTTTGACTAAATTCGGGCTAATAAGCTTAGAGCACAAGAACCATCTAATATGCCTCTAAGGGAATGCCTTAGAACCAATGGCCAAAGACAGTCTCCGCGACTACCTTCCAATCTTGGGGGGTGTAAAATAGAATTAGAGAATATGGTGGGTCTACTGTTTTCAACCATTGAAGGACCTTGGTTAATGAGAGAGAGAAAAGAAAGAGATGGAGTTGTTGTGTAGGTTTCAAGTGGAGGTACTGATGCGTTTTGAAAGAGAGAGAAAGAGCGAGGAGGAGGAGGAGGAGTATGTTTCTGTGGCCAAAGGTGGGTTTTGTGAAATACTGAACTCTGCCCCTTTTAACTTACTTGGGCTTATGCTATTCTCATAAATTGTGCTTCTCTTTTTTGTTTTTGCGTTCTCATTTATTAATTTTGTTTAAATGAGCTAATATGGTTCGGAGGTCTTGCTCATGTCCCATTCACAGAGGGGCGAAATGCTTGGCGGAAGAATCAACCCAATGTATCATCTTCTACTTTGTGTTCTGATTTGTGCGTTCAATTTTTTGTTGTTATTATTGTTGTAATTTTTTTCTTCTTTCCTTTTTGATATCTGCGTGATGAATCGTGTTTAATTATTTTTGACTCTAGGGTTTTGTTGCTAAGCTAGAGACTTTCCCTGATGGTGCGGGTGTGGGCTATGTGGTAGTGCAATATTCCCTGTAAGTAAACTTCATCTTCTCCTCCATAGTCATCCTTTCAATTTTGTTGATATGTGAAAGCACTAGAATTTGTTTGTTTATTCTACTTCTATTGTCTTTCTTTATTTGGGTTATGTTTGCCACAAATTTCATTTTATTAAAGTATCTCAAAGAATAATCTTATAATATTTTATTTCTGTTTTTGTTTTCCTTGTGGGTTACAGCAAATGAATATCAGCTCTTAAGGATGAGTTCGAAAGCCCCTCTTCCTCTTCTAGCGTTTCATTTGTGTCAATGTTGTTGGGTTATTATTTCTTAGTATATAGTTTTTTATTGAGTATGCAGGAGGTAATAGAAAACTACGGCAAAGGGCTTTTTATGTTTACAAGATTAGAGAGTTTGATAATGTCAAAAATCATGGAACAACGATTTGTTTGGGTGTTTAGATTTACCTTTTCAAGTTTAAGCTTTCTATTTAGATAGAATTTTCTGATGTTATATATTTTTTTTAAGTTCTTCATTAGTGTTATATCCAATAAAGGATTTTGGTGAAGTTGTCTTTGGTTTTTGGACAGTGAAGCCTCTGTTTTTTTAACAATGAAGGTTAGTTTGACTTAATTAGTTTGATTCATAAAGCTTTTTTAATGTTTGAATGACACGAAACATTGGAACAAATGCCTCTATCTTAACCTCGTTCAAGTTCCATAAATTATTAAGTGGTTGTCCGTTTTTTCACGTATTACGTTAATTTAATTTAATTTAATTTTCTTTTTCAAGATAATATGAATTTTAATTCTAAGTCTTATGAATATTAAAATTTGATCTACGTTGAGTCTGCCTCCAAGTCTTACAAGTGGAATCCATTTTTTGATCCATACAGATTTAGATTTTGTTAGGTGATTGCTCAATAGTTGGGCTTCTTTTCTATTTGCTATGCTCTCTCCCTCTAATTTATTTTCTTTAGATTCAAAGGCAACAATATTTTTTTATTTCAATATAGTATTGACAAGGCTTTTGACACAGACAAAATAAAGAAAGATAGCAAGGAGTGAATACATAAAGTTCAATTTTGAACAATACATCAACTGCAAGCAAGTTATTAAAATGGTTCAGATTAATTTTGTTTCCATTTCTACTCTCATAGTAGATTTTTGACCTTCAATTTTTGTGTTATTAATATCAAATATAACTCGACACTAGAGTGATGTAAGCACGACCTATTTTATTAATGCTATATACAAATGTTGTCGAAGGGATGTAGGCACGAGTTATTTTGACAATGCTTAATGCTGATTGATTGTCCATTTATTTTTAAAAAAATAGACTTTTTAATTAATTGCTTCAATTTTTTTAAGTTGACTTTGCTAGGTGAGCACATTTCACCCATATTACTTACTTAGTTCTATTATTTGTGAGCTCAAAATGAGAACCCGAATGAGTGCCGTACCGTACACACGAATTATCGTTAGTGCACAATATTGAAGCTGAAAGAATAAAGAGAAGATGAGCAGCAAAGTTACAAACGTAATCTTAAAGTAGTTAGTTAGTTGGAAACGGCAGTTAGCTCTAACTGAATAACGAATATAAAAAGTGGAGAGGAGGTTGAGAAAGGTTTGAAAAAATACATATAAATATAAATATAAAAGAATAAAGAGACGCCTGCGCGACACATCAGCGCCTAGCCTGCTGCTAGCATTTTTCATATATATATATATATATATATATATATATATTTTGTATTCTGACATTCGTCTCGACTAAAATTCAGAGCTTCCTGTTGCCCTGTTTTCGAACACTTGTGTTTCTTCTTCCACAACTGCAGCACCCTCACCTATGGCTGTCATGCGACACCTATTCTCTATGCTCCCTACCACAGCACCTCTCAGCGGCGTCCACCCTGCCGGCGAGTCTCTCTTCCAAGTCATCACGTCTCCGACACGCCTTCCTCGTCGCCTCCCGCACCCGCGCTGGGCAGTACCTCCAGCTCCGGCTGCCGGACGTCGCGAAGCCTTCGTTCGCCGCCATCGAGCCCTTGTCGTCCCTGGCTGTTGCGAGAGGCGAGTTCGAGTTCTTGATGAAGAGTGTAGCCGGCTCGACCGTGGAGCTCCTCTGAGCGCTCAGAAAAGGGGACGTTGTTGAGTTGAGTCAGGTTATGCGGAGAGGTTTCGATGCCGAGGTAATTTCACCGCCGGGGGATATCCGACTGTTCTGATCTTCCCCACGGGATCTGGAATCATAATAGCTTCCTGAAAGCAGAATGGCGAAATTTGAGGAAGAAGCAGTATAGAAGCATAGTTTGCTAGTAGAAGATGATCATTTCTTTCGAAGACAGTTCCTTTTTATAAGGAAAATCAAATTAGCCATTCAACGGATCTAGTTTATCCTTATCTGCTTGTAACTCCTTAGCTGATTTCTTGGGATACAACTCCGGGATTAGCTGTAGTCTGTTGTGTATATATTCCCCTGTTATCTAATGAACAACTATTTTTTTTTTTTTTTTGACCTAATTTTTTGATCGATAAAAGAGTGAGAGTCCTACAAACCCTAGCCCGCGCTCTCTCTGCCAAACGATGGCTTCACGGAGGCTGTTGTCTTCTCTCCTCCGATCGTCCCTACATCGCTCGCCCTCCAAATCTACATTCAGAACCACCTCACTATGCCCCTCCCACCGCCCT